>CM051456.1:12354639-12375508 GCA_028274465.1 Plantago ovata | reverse complement strand
ACAATAATAATAATAATAACAATGTCAATGTTGACATGGCCGAGTTGGTCTAAGGCGCCAGATTAAGGTTCTGGTCCGAAAGGGCATGGGTTCGAATCCCATTGTCAACAATATGTTTTCCCTAGGATGCTATTGCTAAGGGACCGTGAGCAACCTTGTTTGCTATTAAGTATTTTGTGTAAACATTCTTTTTTTTTTTTTTTTTTTTATTTAAGTCCACTCTATATATAAAAAAAATAAAATAATAGGGCCAATTTTTCCCCCCCACAAAACCTATCATAAAGTCTAAATTTCCCCAAAACCTTTCGAAAAAGTTGTAATTTGCCTCAAATTAGTTAAAAAATAGAAAACAAATAAAATTTATTTCATGGAAAATCAAAGTAAAATCATTATGGACACATCTCATTCATTATTAAATTTGAAAACTAATAAAAATTTACTATATATTTTTAGAAAATGAAAAAAAGCAACATAAATTTCAATAATATATCAAAATTAAAATTGTGATATGCAACATAAATTTCAATACAAACAAATAAAAACTAAAAACAAAAATACATCGAGTAAATTTTGTTGATAAAATAAAACTCAAAACAACAAAAGAATATAAACAAACTTTCTTTTTATCCTTTTATATAAAAATAATATTATGCATAGTTTGAGTTTATTTCTTTTTAAAATATATGTTTATTTATATTAAATATTTCTATTTTTATTAAACTTTTCATTTTATTATTCTCTTCTGTTTACATATCTATTTTTTAATTTAATTTTGATATATTATTGAAATTAATGTTATGTTTTCATTTTCTAAAAATATTTAATAAATTGTTATTTAACTTATGTATAATATTGAACAAGATGTGTCCCTAATGACTTTACTTTGATTTTTCATAAAATAAATTCAATTTTTTACTATTTTTTAAACTAATTTGGGGCAAATCACAACCCTTTTTGAAACGTTTGGGGGAGTTTAGACTTTATGATTGGTTTGGGGGGAAATTCTAAATCCACAAAGGTTTGGTGGTAAAAAAAAATTGGCCCATAATAATAATAATAAAAAAAAAAATAGAGGGCACTGATCACATTTCAAGTACAACTGAAACTCCAGAATCAGATCATTACACAAAATTTTGTCCCCAAAATAATTTATATAGACATAGCGCAGCAAGTAACAGCTTAGCTTACTCACAATTAACTGGTAAAACCTGTACAGTATCAAACTACAGAACCAACATCTATACTGAAAAAAGTAACTTAACAGTTAACATACATGACAAGATGAGGTCAATGGAAACAGAATCTCTTAACTTTTAAGCTTACCAATCTCAAAGACCTTGCAGGTACGCACTACGTTAAGATAGATATGCCTGAATGAGGAACACTAAACTTGAACTTTCCTAATAGGTAGTTTCCTAAATGATTGAGTTACTTCTATTCCCTGCTTTATTTTTTCAAGAAACAGAATAACAATGTGATTATTACCTAAATTCGATTCAGCATTAGGGCATTAGAAGAAAAGACCGCCAGCATTAGTGCGTTATCTTTGCAGCAAAAGGAGTACACTAAGCCCCTAACATGGAGAGTTAGTAAGAAGCCTCTTGAAAATAACAATACAGTATTAGGACGTTGAATAATTACCAGGAAGAGAATCTTACTGAAAATTAATAACCAGCTCAGGATATTGGGCACAGTTGACAAGTCTCCTATTTAGTTCAGAGCTTATATAAACACCAAAGATTCAACACAATCCAATCAAGCTTCCACATAATAACTCATTAAAATGTAAGAATGTAGTCACACAATTTCTGAACATCCTTACAATCAACATCCGAGAAAATCCACCACTATGTCAACCGACCCAATCACTAACACCACATTGCTCAACATCCGCCCTGCTATTATCCTTCCCATCGCACCTCCTCTCAACCAGCTCCACCGCTTACACTCTCTCCTCCGAACCTAAACATGCCTCATCCACAATCCCTAACTCAACTGAACATCAAAGTACAAAATCAATAGTTGCACTGACAAGTAAACTCCTCCAACTCAGCTGGTTGTGGTGATCTGGGGGAGAAAGCATGACTGACTAAGAACTGTAACCGTATATGATGGAGGGTATAGTATAGTGGGTATCATAATGCAGCTATAACAAGGAAAATAGTACGTTTCGCAACTGTGTCCACTGTAGCTAAGCTGAGAAACTACTTTAGTTATTAACAGATCTTTTAAGCTTTTTTAGCTAAGAAAACTAGGAATAATATTGCACAATAACAGCCATAATGTTACTTGACACGGAAATTAAGAATGGGGTCGTGGAGTTTGGCTAACTTGCAGGTTGCAATCAACCATTGGTCTAAAATCTAAATCCAAACATACACTAAAATACCAAGATAGCGTTATTATATTTTGCAGTGCAACCACACCATAATGCCAGAGAAAGCTCCAAAGAACACCTTTTACAAGTAGTCAAGTACACAATTACACATCAGGAATAAATATGCTATGCAGCGTACAATAGATGAAATGGTCCAAAAATTCAAATGATAATGAAACTGCATTTAATAGGACTGATTTGACATCAAAACCAGACTCAAACCACAAAGATAAGTACTACAAATCACATATGTATTTGATCAACGTAATTATTGTAAATTCTTGCACAAATATTATCCAGATGTGAACGCAGTGGATGTAATGCCAGGGAAGAAACTACAGAGCAAAGACAACAACCCCATCCTGCAATCCATGTTGTATAAGATCCTCTATAGGTCACAACAGAACACAACAAACAATGCCCGCAGGACCTACAGAGGAACACATCCTGCAACTTCTCTCAATTGATGGCCCAACAATAGGTCCCCTTTTTGGTCATACTGTTGGAATTATTAATGAGATATGTGGACGGAAGACAGTCATAGTTCATGTATAAAGTACAGACACAAATATATAAAGTGGATTAAATTATTAAAATTCTTCTTCAGCACTACTATCAACTAAAGTCACTACCACTCTTGTACCTAGATGAACAGGTAGAAAAACTCTAAACCACTGTCCTATGCTATATAACAAAACAAGAAAGTACCTTCTTTAATTGAGACCGAGAATGGACTACCAGCAACAATCACCATAGCCAAGCACAAACAAAAGTTTTTAAAATAGCTGCTAACACTTAGATACGACGTTGCTTCTTGAGACGGCAACCATTGTGTGGCTTCCTAGTAGTGTCCTCAATGAATACAATTGGATTCCCATCGGGTCGTGAATTAGTGTATCCATCTTTGAAGCTGAGAATAGCATCCTTCTTTTTCTTAAAAAATGTAAATCCATTAACTTTCACGACAACCGATTTGGTTCTCATCTTCCTGACCTCACGCCCCATGTTCTCGGCAGCTGCATCAGCAGAATACCGTTGAACCTTAGCTCCTTTACCGGACAATTTACCAGTAGAAATTCCGTCCTTCTTGTTCCCTCTAGAATCAGTGACAGTAACAAAGGCATTATTTCGCATCAGCTTTATGTGGACAATATCAGCGTTCGTCTCAAGCTGAGGCTGAAAACGTGAACCAAATGCACCACCATTTCTGTTTGCTTGAAACGGAGCCGGAGCATAGTTGTTGAAATTACGGCCTGGCGCAGCTTTTGCATCCTCTTTCAATAACCCCTTAATAAAATTAACAGAATCTCGTCCAGTTCCACTTCCTGCCTCAAACTGGACTTGCTTTCCAGAATGTATGTAACTCCTAAAACTCATACCACACGGCAAGCTACCTCCATTACTTGCAACTAAAAAGCAAACATACATATAATTATATTCAGATCAACTTTAATCCTTGGTTTTTAATGTTAAACGCAAACAAAACAGAATGAATTGACAATCAGCAGAGTAGTACTACAAATTAAACATTACAGGAGATCCGAATCGATAGAAATTTAATACAGTAGAAAAATCGACGAACTCGAAGAAAATATGAGGAATAGAACAATACACAATCCAGCAATAGTAGAAACTCGGTAAAGTAGGAGAAAATGAGGAGGGTAAACGGAAACTGTACCTTGAGGGTTGATTCGAGGTCCGACACGAAGAGCCCGCACTAAGATTGGGAAAACCATTTTTGGGTTTTGCTTCCACGTTACAACAGAAGTAGTACTAATTAGATTCGTGGATTTTGGTAGTGAGCCATTTTGGTCCTTTGCATATACACCCCTTAGATTTTCTAAATTCTAATTAAATTTGATTTTGATTTGGACCGAACAATTTAAATTTTGATATATTATATATTTACCTCAAATATTTTAAGTTTATTAAATTCACACTAAATAATTCTGCATAATACATGCATAACACATAGGACCGAAGTAATACGAATTTGAATGCCAAGATATCTTGCTCAGACCTGATCCGGTAAGCTTGATGCCTTGATCAGAAGATAGGGTGGTCACGAAAGACAGAATATATAACCAGCAGTACACATTTTTAATTTTGTACCAAACAGTAAATATGCTAACCAAACTTTGAAATTTTCAGCATGTAATTACTGCTGGTGCACAGAGCAGAAGTAAAGAAACTCCTTAACTTCAACCCTGAAAGTTTATTTTTCTTCTTTTTCCTTCACATTTTCCTTCTTTTAACGATATTCTAAAATAGCACTATTTCAGCTATTATTCATTCGACATGATCCTGGACAGCAAAGCTCAGTTGGTAATTTGCTTCACCTCCAACCAATAGGTCAGGTTCTAGTCACCACGGGGTAAATGTGATAAATGGAGAACCATTATTGACCCTCGCTTTGCCGCTTAAAAAACATTACTCTTTAAAGTTTTCTAGAATCTAATCAAGCAGAACACATATTTTGTTTTCACACCATCAGGTTTTAATTTTACAGTTTTACCTCTATCATAGTATTTCACATATACATAGCAAGAGTAGTACCTAGTTGAGCTAACAAATACATAGCAAGTATATACACATTACTAAAAGCAGCATATTTACGCGAAACACAAACTGTGGCTAACAAATACATAACAAATTTAAACTACATTAATAAAAGTAGAGCTAAGGGTTCACGCAGTCACGCTCATAATATCCAAATTGATAGTAGCTAACTAGAAGATAGTCTATTTCTAGAACTACAATCATTAAACACATTACAAGTTATGGAGCATCACCACGACAGCCTACAGAAGAGGATGCTGTTTCCCATAACATAATCCAGTCTAGTTACTTTTGATACGATTACTACACATTAAAACTACATAGACGGAAGAGGTAAAGAAGAGTAGCAATGTCATACAGACTCAAAGTAAGCAGCAGTGGCTGTACTAGTCCATCCAACAGAGGCCTGGTTTGAAGATGTTGGTGTTTGGATGCCAAGTTTTTTATTTCTCCATCCAATTCTTCAATGATCAGATCTTTTCCTATCACGCGATTCTCGATCTCCTTAGCTTGCACAAGAAGAGTTTCGAGTTCTTCTTCGCTCGCCTCTCTTTCTTTCACTTCCTTGTCCTTTTGAGCCCGGAGAAGATTTACTTCATCCCTTGATGAGATGGCCTCTTTGATTTCATCAAGCCGTTTGAGCAGCCATTTCATGTTGATGTTCAGACTTTCTGCATCTCTAGCAACACTGTAGTAAACCTGTAATGAATTCTTATCGATTTCATCCAGCTTCTTGTCCTGCAGATCACTCAGCAATCCCCATATGCCAAACAGATTCACCTTTCTCATGTGCTCTGTCTCTAAGATGCAGTCCTTGTCGATAGCACCATGTTTCTCCTTTATCGATGCAATAGTACGATTGAAATCTGAGTAATTAACACACATGAAACTCAATCAATCTATACATACAGTCTAACCACTTGCAAGTAGTACACCCTAACTTGACACCAACATACAACAAAAAACAAATAGAACAGAACAGAAAAGAACATTATGATTATAGATCTTGGAAAGCAAGAGCCAAACTTAAGTCAATCAAACAATATAATAGCATCACTGAATAGCCAATCAACATGCAAAAAGCAATCTGTTATTCTTGAGTAGCCAAGACACACAAATTTCTGCTTTTCTCAACATCAATTGATAATCGAGTAAACGATAAAGAGGATAAATTACATCAGGTACAATTCCATGAACAAGATCAGCTAGACAGAAACTACAGTAATAACAACAAACAAGCACAACAATGCAGATCTTATACAGCAAAACTTAATATTCAGATAACAACAAACAAGCAGAATAATGTGACTACAGTCTACAGATCAAACTAAGATAAATAGCCAATCATGAATCAACACACAAAAAGATGTGTTTTTAACTTGTATTCTATGCTTCACTAATAATATGTACTACAAGTACATAGATTCAAAAAATAAAATGCATTAGCTCAAAAAAAAGAAAAAAAGAAGGACATGCATGAGAAGGATTAGTACAGTTAGACAGTTACCATTCTGCCAATCTGGCGGGTACTGAGTTTTGGGAGTGGTAGGTGAGTTGGATCTTGGAGAAGTAGGAAACTCAACAAAACGTCTCTTTGGGCGAGGTGAAGTAATGGTGGCAGGGTCGTCGGCCTCAAGGAATTAATTAAACAGGTTACAAAGCTTACACAGACAAACATGCACCAAGTTTCAGTGACAAACTGAAAGAAACCAAACATAAAGACAATATTTTTCTTTTTCTCATGGATGCAAACAGTGCACAGGTGTTTCCATTATATTACAGTGGACCAAGAAAACAAGCACGTCAAGGAACTGAACCGATGAGGTAGCAACCTTTTTCGATAAACTATAAATCTAATTACTGTTTTTATTATTATTATTTTTTATAAATCTAATTACTGTTTCAGTTTTAGCTATAGAAACTTATATTCGGTACTTCAGACTTAACACGAGTCACTGCACTCAGACTATACAAGTATCGAGTGATAGTATCGACAAGCATAAATGATTGTACCTATATACTGGGTTATAGTTGCGGCCAGTCATAATACAGACTAGAGTTACATACCATATTATTCTCTTCTTTCAATATAATTAAGCCTAGACATTCTCTAATCCTGGCTACGTGATCCTCCAAATGTGCTACAGCTCAAATTAGAAACTTTGTGTTTTGCCCTTTCTTCTCAACCACTACAAGCACATCAGAAATTTCCTTTCTTCTCAGTGATTTACCAAATACTACTTTTTAATATCATGACAGCATCATTAACGTTCATTTTGAATACATGCAATATAGAACTGTGATGCTAATTAAGCAAAAAAAAAAAAATAAAAAAAAATGAATTCCTCTGGTCATTTAAGGATAAGGCTTAAGCCCCATACTTCAAATTAGACAACTGCAACCACCCATACAAGCTCAATTCACTCTGCATAAGTGCAAACTAATAAAAAAATTCAGATCTCTAATTCATGCATCTGATTTAGACTCTCAGCAGGCGAAATCCAGAGGCATATTCATGTGCACAGACTATAAACTATCTCAGTCTCTTGATTGTTCGGCAATTCTCACAATTTGCAACCTAAAGAAACGGGAACGAAAATGCCACCAAAATCTATATCTGTTTACAAACATAAAAATTCCTCCGGATCTGCACACTAGTGATTTCTCATCAATGTAACAGATCATTACATCTCTTATTTTATGTATATATACTGCTCAACAAATAACCAAATTAAGAATCGACAAAACCTAGGTTAGATAACAATGGGAAGATCCATATAAGAAACTTTAGTATGGGGGAAGCAGTCCAAAAGGATAGGACCAAAATCTGGCCTCCAAATCCACACTATAGTAAAATATTGCATCAATTCAAGTTCAATAAATCCTTACATCTTTTATTAGGTGCAAATCATAAAATTGTGTAACAAATAACCAAACCAGGATTCAACAAAACCTAGGACGTATAAAACATGAGAAAATATTTAACGCGAAGATTCACATAAGAAAATAAATTAGAGTAGAGGGGAAGCATAATTTATCATGCACTCCATATACTTATAGTGTCACAATCTGTAAGGCTATTTCTAGCAGATGAGGTAGATAAGCTCTGAGCATCTCTACTACCATTCTTCCACACATGAGCACCTTATGTCTCATCATGAATAACATGTAAAATTACACCCTATGATGCCATTTCCGCAACATGGTTGGAACAACTTTCTTCTACCCCTTAAACCACCATATACTTCAAATAGAAAACAACAGCTACTTATATATAGAGTACACACACTTGAGAAAACAACAAAATTGTGAGAGTTCTCCATTGCTGGGTGATGGTTATGCATCTTAATTATCACCGATGGGGCTATGACTGAGCTTCCTTTCTACTAACTAGAATCAATTTAACTAATGGAGGTCTGTATAGTGTTTGGTTTATTGATATCACAATAAAGTTATGAGATAAAAAAAATTGCCACAAAAAGTAAAAAGTAAGCATAAACAATTTAAGGAAACAGAACGGACAAAAATAAAATAAGTACTTAACAATAAAAAAAAAAAAAACAGATGTGTACTACTTCTAGATATTAATTAATGCAAAATTGATGGAAGATCCAATATTCTAGATGTAGTACTAGCTAATATACTAAGAGAAACTAAAAAATTAAAGAAGAGATAAAAACAAAATAAATCTTAGCTAGTGCGAATTAAGCCCTTCCACAAGTCCCCTAGGTGTTTAACACTTGATTTCCTTCAAGCCATGAGCAAGGTACACGAATGTGGGATTTAGCGCATCTTCCTTGTAGTAAGCAAACACAAGAGTGCTATCGTCATGCATGCTCTCACCAACGAAGAATTGGAGGTCTTTAATTTTTGCGAGCAAATACCTGGTTGATCCCTCAATAGACTTCTTAAAGTCCTCCAACTTGTCTCCTTGGAGCTTGCCAGACAACAACTTGATGTACTTCTTGACATACGCAATAAACTGCTTCTTGTCAAAGGGAGGTTGCTCCTGAAGCCTAAAGGTGTCAACAATGTCAACAACTTTAACAGCTGTGTCATCGACACCTTCATCATCGCCTCCTTCTGCAGAGGGATTCGCACCAATGTCTACATCGACGGCTCCTTTGACCACCCACTTTCCTTCGACTTCCCATAGACCACCATTCGCAATTTCCTGGTAGGGGAATGAATCTGAGAGAAGCTCATCACCGGTAAGTAAATCCTGGTAGAGCAACATGATGAATATGGAGCGATTTCAGTTATCGATAATAAGTAAAAAGGAGGATTTGCTAATCAAGCTGCTTCTGTTACTTCTTGCTTTAGCACACGAGAATGAGGTGTAGGTATGTAGGTATATACGACTAAAATTGAGGTGTTTATATAGATGGAACTTATTGATTGATTTAGATTCCCATTAGGTTTCGAGAAGGCTAGCTTTCGGACTTTTGGTATGTTCCTGCTTAATTAATCGCGTTTTACTATCAAATACAGGAAAGGAATCCTTCTCTATTTTTAATTACAGTTTGTATTTTGTAATAACACTAGGAAACCTTTGGGCTGAGCCTAAATAGATAAGTGGGCTGTCGGCCCAATTAGAGGGGAGGTGTTTATGACCTTAATTAATACTTATATAATATAATAAACTCTCAAAAAAATATAATAAAAAGAAGAATGCGCTCTGATAACGGCTAAAAATTGAGAAAATAGTAAATCGCTGAAAGAAAAAAAAAAAGGGAAAGTGCATAATACTTGTCTTGTCCCCGGAAATTAAAAGAACTACCCAAAAGCCCATTGGTTCTCCCCTCCGAACCTCTTCCTCGGGAGTGAAATCATTCTGCTAGACTTTTATGTCAGGCAAATTTTAGTGGTTAGGCTATGTGTCAGGTGTTTAGGTCAATCAGATATACGACTAGGCTTTGTATCAGAACAATTGAGAATAAGAATAAGAATAAGATTAAGATTAAGAATGTCAATAGATAAAAAGATTCAAAAATAAGAAGAAGAGCGATTGGACATTCAAGTCAAAATGTTTAAGAAATCATAGGATGTCTTGCATTTGCATCAAAAGCCAATAAGCAGGTCAAGACAAGAATCATAAGTAATGTTAGACGTTTAAGTTCATGACACACTTGGTTACTTACTCAGACTCGTGGCTTTCATTTTTTCACTATGACTCATGTATCTTTACGCGAAACACAGACGGTGGCTAACAAATATGCATAGCAAATATAAACTACGTACATTAATAGAAGTAGAGCTAAGGGTTCACGCTCATACATACATTAGTTCATAATATCAAAAATTGATAGCTAACAAGAAGATAATCTATTCATTCCTAGAACTACAATCACTAAAGGCAATAGATGTTATGGAGCTCACCACGACAGCCTGTTTCCCATGACATAATCCAGTCTAGTTAATTTGATACGATTATTACACATTAGAACTACATAGACGGAAGAGGTAAAGAGGAGTAGCAATGTCATACAGACTCAAAGTAAGCAGCAGTGGCTATACTAGTCCATCCAACAGAGGCCTGGTTTGAAGATGTTCGTGTTTGGATGCCAAGTTTTTTTATTTCTCCATCCAATTCTTCAATGATCAGAACTTTTCCTATCACGCGATTCTCGATCTCCTTAGCTTGCACAAGAAGTGTTTCGAGTTCTTCTTCGCTCGCCTCTCTTTCTTTCACTTCCTTGTACTTTTGAGCCCGGAGAAGATTCACTTCAACCCTTAATGAGATGGCCTCTTTGATTTCATCAAGCCGTTTGCGCAGCCATGTCAAGTTGATGTTCAGACTTTCTGCATCTCTAGCAACATCATAGTAAACCTGTAATGAATTCATATCGATTTCATCCAGTTTCTTGTCCTGCAGATCACTCAGCAATCCCCAGATGCCAAACAGGTTCACCTTTCTCATGTGCTCTGTATCTAGGATGCAGTCCTTGTCGATAGCTCCATGTTTCGCTTTTACGGATGCCATAGTACGATTGAAATCTGAGTAAGAACAACACATGAAACTCAATCAATCTATACTTACGGTGTCATGATATGAGGGAAATCAGTTTTTTACTAACCACTTGCAAGTGGTACACCCTAACTTGACACCAACATACAACAAAAAAACAAAACAGAACAGAACATTATCAATCATTAAAGATCATGGAAAGGAAAATCCAAACTGAAGTCAATCAAACAAGATAATAGCATCACTGAATAGCCGATTAACACACAAAAAAACATTCTTTTCTTTTGTAGCCAAGACACAAAACTTTCTGCTTTTCTCAGCATCAATTGATAATCGACAGACGATGAAGAGGATAAATTACATCAAAGACAATTGTAAACCAATAGTGTAACTTATCCATGTACAAGATCAGCTAGACAAAAACTACAGTAATCTACTCTATCTTAATTATATGATATGGAACCAAAATCAGAGCTAAGTAACCACTTAAATATTTTCCGTTAATAACAACAAACAAGTAAAATATGTCACTACAGATCTTATACACCAAAAGTAAAGTACTAAAGTCAATCAAACTAGATAAATAATCTCTGTTTTAAGCGTCAAGAATTGCTACTACCAGTACATAAAATTTAAAACAAAATGCAGCAGCATCAGCTTAAAAAACAAAAACAGAAAAATAAAACGGGCATGCATGAGAAAGGATTAGTACAGTTACCATTCTGCCAATCTGGCGGGTACTGAGTTTTGGGAGTGGTAGGTGAGTTGGATCTTGGAGAAGTAGGAAACTCAACAAAACGTCTCTTTGGGCGAGGTGAAGTAATGGTGGCAGGGTCGTCGGCCTCAAGGGTCTCTAGTTTCTCTATCTTCACCTCACTGCTGCCGGAGCTGTTCTTCGCCATACTGATTCTGCGGCTGTTCTTCTTCTTCACCATACTCCCAAATGTTTTTTTTTCAAAGATTTTTGTATGTCTCCAAAATTTTCAAGAAATGTTGGTTACTTGGAGAAAACAGCAGAAATGTTGTAAAAGCATTTGGAGTGTGTGCCTGTGTTTTTATAAGCAGAACAGAGAGTAGAAGAAGTAGTTCAGTAAATAAATGCCAATTTGGGTGACTTTATTTCACCCTACTACATGCTCCTATGATCCTAAGTTCCTAACTCAGTAAAAGTAAAAAAATGAAAAGGAAAAAAAATCAAAGACATACTTAAATAATTCATTACAGTGAATTGGTGGTGAGATTTGAGAGGGAGTAAACGAAAAAGAAGTAAGAGACATAAATGACGCAAAGTAGGATTAGTTTAGTTGCATGAAAAAATAGGGGATTCAATTAGTCAAGTGATGTTGTATTATATTGTATGATTATATCCCCTGTCTCTATGAACATTTGCCAATTTGGTGATAGATGATAAAGCTGGTAATTTTTTTTTTGGGTATGTTCTACACCCTAAAACTAATTACTACCAGTGACTACTTGGAATATTTTTGGTTACCTCTAGGCTAGCATTGCACAACATATCAAAACGAGATTAGGTAGTTCATTATAACAATTCACATATACATATCATAGTAATGTGATTTACTCCTTCATGCCATTGGAGTAAATCATTTCATGTATATCCGGTTTCAACTTTCAACTTCACTGTAAATGACTAGTAGTAGTACTAGGCTACTAGAAAGTTGTCTGTATACTACATTTATATCTCTATTCTCCTTTTATTGCATGCAGAAGGGCGTTAATATCATGCCCAAAAGAGTAAACTTTCAGTTTATTATACTCCTTTGTCCAGTTTACTACCATTCCTTTTCCAATGCTGTAAGATTTTAAGAATCCTGCACAAATCTGCTGCTGCAACTCTAGTGACAGCTTCATCATGATAGAGTTTTGTTTTTGTTCAATCAATCAATCACACATCTTCACAAGTATCCGGGTACTTAAAAAATGCATATATGTATCATACTCTAAAAATACATAAGACATCAGATACGGATACGTCCACCCCACATACGTATCCGTGCTATATAGCTTTTCTGCAACTGTCCAATCCTATCCTATCCTCCTCTTAGTAGTGAACGTTGAGGGGAAAAAAATGGTGTGATAAGTAGAGCGAATAAATCACAGGCGCAAGACACCGAATATGATCCCTTTGTACATTGTAACAGATTAAACAGCTCAATGTTTCTCCACGGAGTCAGAATACTGCTAAACAAGTGGAAAAATGTGATTGACTTGTCTTTCAATTTGACTAAGAACAGAACGAGATTTTTTTTCCCTATTGATATTGCCAGTGCTACAGCGGAAAAACAGAACGAGATCAGTTACAGACTATGTCTCACTGGAGACACTTTTATGAAACACAAATAACTCTACCTGTTGGGTGAGCTGAGCACTGGACAAAGCCTTTAGCTGGCCACTGTGCATGTTACCGAGTAGCTGGACTACGGTATTCAGTTGAAGGAATCCTTCTCTATTTTTAATTACAGTTTGTATTTTGTAATAACACTAGGAAACCTTTGGGCTGAGCCTAATAGATAAGTGGGCTGAGCCTAATAGATAAGTGTTCTTTAGCAACTGCCCCCTGGATCTAGACAGCGAATGCGAGATCTACCAGATAACATCATTCTCAGAGATCGTCACAATCATGTGTGGCAAGTGAAGATCACCAAGAAGGAGCTAATTGGTACTTTGGTAAAGGTTGGATGAAGTTGCATAATGACAATGCGCTTCAGCTATTCGACTCTTTGCTCTTTACCTATAAAGGTGGTAACTTATTTGAGTTCAACATTATTGGATCCAATGGATGTGGTAAAGATGAGGAGGGGCTAGAGTACTCTGAAGATGATGATGAACAGGAGGAGGAAAGTTCTGAGGACAGAGAAGTGGAGGAAGAGAAAAGCTTGAGGACCATGACATAGATGATACTATTAAGGAGGAAAACGGAGAAGAAGAGAAAAAAGGCGATTATATTTCTGAAAGTGATGATAGCCGTGATACTAACTATGTTCAAGAGGAAATTGATGACAGTGATGAAGAATATGAAGACAAGGCAGAAGTCGCAGAACAAATGAACGCTGCTAAAAAACCTGTCAAGCTCAATTAGATGTAATTAGCCCATAAAACAAAATCCTTGGGGATTAAGTTTTTACGTACGTACGTAGTGTACCATCTCGTTTTCACCCTTGGGGCGCAAGTTTAGTTTGGCAGTACACAAAACCCTATCCTCAGCCGATATTACCGAATCAGTGGCAGGCTCTTCTAACTCTTCATCCAAATATTGATCCCAAATCACATAATTATTTTCACTATCTTCAATCGCTTCATCCAAACTTAAATAATCTTCTTCATCCCAATTGGTTCACCATCCCAATATACAGATTTATTTTCGTCTTCATCATTCTTTTGACCCACGTAAATAAATCTTTCAAATCATATGAAAAATTAGAAACGATTACCTTTATGGACGATTCTGAAAATTCTTCCGAGAATTGCTTACGAGGTTGCCTATTGACGAACTCATCCAATGGTCGTGTCAATTGTTCAACCTCCCTCCACAAACCGGCATCATCGATCTGGGCACAGGTGTCGTCTCTCCTCTGTCTCTTGGACGACATAACTCAGGATCACCCAGAAGCTGATACCACTCTGATGCAGCGTGCGTGGACAAGCAAGGAAGAATGATATTCAAAACTTCATTAATTCCGCAGAATACTAAATAATTGACAAATTTTATCAAAGTTCGTTGATTCTACCTAAGAATACCGAAAATTGACAGATTGTGAGGAAACCTCGTTTTTTTATTAATCAATCAAACATAACTGAATGAAAATAATGACTGACAATGTATTTAAATACTAGAACCTAACTTGTTGGAAAATAAAAGAAACCAAATACTAAACTAAGTCTAATACTAAAACCTAACTTGCTAGAAAAGTAAAAGAAACCCAAATATTAAAACTTCCGATCCATAACCGCATCACTACCATTATATAAACTCCACAGAGCTACGTACTTACCTACGTACCGCTGAAAAGAAAAAAATGCAGATATTCGTGAAGACCCTAACTGGCAAAACCATCACCCTTGAGGTTGAATCAAGTGACACCATCGACAATGTCAAGGCTAAGATTCAGGACAAGGAAGGTATATATGCATGCAACTATCTTATCTTCTTTTTTTTTTTTTTTTTTTTTTTGGAATTGCATGAATCTCTCTATATGAGTACTAATAACGATTAACGACTATTCGGTTGGTGTTGTATAGGAATCCCTCCGGACCAGCAGAGGTTGATATTCGCCGGTAAGCAGCTTGAAGATGGCAGAACCTTAGCTGACTACAACATTCAGAAAGGTATTTGCAATTTTATCGTCATGTCTCTTTTAATTTCCATTACTTAGGATTAATTCATTGTTAGAAATTGGAGTTTACTGATCAGTGAATTAAAGTTTTTTGAATTGGTATATGTAGAGTCAACACTCCATCTGGTTCTGAGGCTCAGGGGAGGTAAAAGTATCATTGAGCCATCTTTGGCGGCATTGGCTAGGAAATCCAATGAGGATAAGAAGGTTTGCCGCATGTAAGTTTTACTATCATTCATAATTAATATCTACCATGCATGATTTGGTTGCAGGGGTGAGCATGCATTGGCCCCCCTAATTATTATTTATACTTGGATTTCGATTTGTTTGTCGTTCAACTTGATAACTGTGTGTGATATCACTTTTGTCTTCTTAGAGGCATATATATATATATGAGCAGCTTGAAATTATGCAATGATTTGATTTGATTTCTAACTACACAAAAAAAAATGGTTGTATGCTTGTCTTTTGATTTCATTCTATGCTTATAAAACATTTTCTCTAACTTTTTGAATTATAAGAATGTATGTTTGGAAACATAATTATTCAGTAATACTTGCAAATTGGATTTAGACTGGAATAAATCATGTATTTGTGGCTCTAATTTGGTAGAGTTGCTGATATTGAATTGTAAAGTCTGTGGTGTCTTAATTAATTAATAGGGATTGAATGATCTTGTTGAAGAAATAATTCTGCTGACATGTTCTCTTCATTTGTCGAACCTAATATATATGTGAATAATTTCCTATCGTTCTTACTCTTAGGGGCTTTAATTATCAATATAGCCTTAGATGAATTGAATCCTTAATTAGTTCTGAATTTGCTGTTTAGAAACTTGATTTAATCTTAATAATTTACATAAGTACTCATTCATGTGTTCCCAAATTAAGCATGTAGTACTATTATATATATGTATTTATGTGTGATGTGAAATTAATTGGATCTAATGTTGTTTATTTGTATGATTCTGATCAGATGCTATGCGCGGTTGCACCCACGTGCTGTCAACTGCAGGAAGAAGAAGTGTGGCCACAGCAACCAGGTATATATGCTACCATGATTTTGTTTTCATACTCTGTCCCTGCTTATATCTTACTTGCCCCGACTGACCGACCGTCTTCAAATACGTTCTGCAGTTGCGGCCAAAGAAGAAGCTCGAGAATAATAGGCCCTGACTGACTCTGTCTTCAACTGGAGAGAAGATTGTTATGTTTTGCCTTATAGACTACTTGAGGTGTTTTTTTAATGTAATAATCTATGGATTTCATGGCAATTAATACGTACTTAGTACCTTGGATTTGGATTCCACGTTTTGTGTGTACTTAGTACCTTGGATTTGGATTCCACGTTTTGTGTGATCCTATATATGGTCTATATTTTTCATTTAATGATCAATACTCGTGTTTTTTGTTGAGCCAATCCTTTTCTGGTGATTTGTGTTTATTCTTGTGCAACTGGTTGCACTTTTTGTGGCTGCTTCTGGGTAAAGGTTCTGTTTTCGGATCATCTCCGTTTACATGTTGAAAGATTTAAAATGGACAAGTTATCTGTTTGAAAGAGTTAAAATGGACAATGGTTTACAAAAATATAATGTGAATCACTGGTACATATATACTAGTAGCATATAAAAATTAAAACAATTTGACCTCTCTGGTTCTGCTAGTTCTGCTAGAAAATTGAAAGATATAAAAAGTTGTTGCTAGCTAGTCCTCTTATAAGGAGAGGGGTTCAATATATAAAATTTATTCTTTTACGATAGCAGGGCATCCAGCACTTTAGGTATGGTGTAGGTAATGATATCTCCTCTCCCTTCTTCAAAGAAAACACTTGATCACCGACCTGCTGCGTGATTTCGCTTTATCCTCCTCCTCGTCGTAAAACTGAGAATACCATTCTTCCGCATGTGCTGTCATCCAGTGTATCCACATCTATCAGTGGTGCCGAAAAGATATATTGCCACTGGAAAAGAAGGCTGTATTCGTGTCTAAATCATCTAAATCAGACCAAGTCGGTGATTCCTCATCTAGCTTTAAACTTTGTATACGTTGTTCCGTTTGCAAACAAGTATAATATTCCCCTCAGCATCATCGACTAATCCCACTCCCGAAAGAGATCTTGTCTATATATTTCATGCATCATCAGGAGTTCAGTATTTGATCCCATGTCACAGATTTTCAATATACTTGCATCACCTTTGTAGGTAAACAGCAAAGAGTCGAATAGCTCAAGCGCATTGTCATTATGTACGTAACTTCATCCAACCTTTTGCCAAAGTACCAATTAGCTCCTTCCTTGGTGATCTTCACTGGCCACACATGATTGTGACGATCTCTGAGCATTCGAGTTCTAGATCCTGGAGGCAATTGCTAAAGAACAAATAAGCGAAACAGATTTAGACCGACTAAACGCATATCTAGTTACGAAGGTAAAATTTGAAGCAACACAGTAGTACTTTTTTATTATATATATACAGAATTCGTTAAGCCAGAACATGATGATTAATGTTGATGGAAGTACGGTAACAAACTAACAATGATCATAACAAGAATGTAAGTAGTCCTTTATTCTCGATGGTGTTTTTTAAATGTAATTTCCTACTCTTATGTCATGACATAATACTAGCTAGGTGCATTTACTATAGAAAGTAGAATACATTCATCATTTCAGCTAAGCTTGAATATTGATTGGCAAGCCAAAGGGTCCAGCTAAACTTCACAAATCAACTGAGTCGCATGCAGTACTGCAAACAAGATTGCAAAAAACCAGTACTTGGTAAAGGTTTTGAACAAGTTAAAATTAATACATGTTGCAAGCCAAAACATCATCATGCATAACAAAGTGGAGATCTTTAGTTTTCTGCAGGTTCTGCAAATACATTCCTTGAGTTAATACATTCCGTAAATTCTGAAAACAGAATAAGGATCCATAGAGAATTGCTTATAAACAGAACACTAATGTTGTCCAAATGCGAGGAGTTAACAGATCTCCAGACTATATAGAATACTGAATAAGTTTCCTCAGAAAGAAAAACGTTCTTAAGAGTTAAGACTAAACACACCACAAACGAAAATTTCGAGCTTCACAAACCAAACTGCAAACTAGCACTATTCACCAGGCAAATCTTTTTAAGGACTGATAAATCAGCTTATGAAATGTAACATTTCATTTTCTGAGATGCTGGACCTTAATGCAGAAGTCCTTCCGGTCTTTTTCTTGAACAACTTCACAAATACACACATCATCTCTCTCGATGCAGTTAGCTTGGGACAGACTACCCCATCCTAAGCACCACAACCGGCCATCCCCATTTTGTCTAATCTTCGCCCCACATCTACGACCCTTTTCATCAACAAGGGGAAAATTTGCCGGAATTTTCAGATTGTAATCCTTAATCACTTCACTGGGTATGTGCTGCAACAATTATGATACGTGTAGAATTGTGATCTCTTTTTCATTTGTAAGTTTGAAATGTAAATTAAAAGTAAATTCAAGCGCAAAGTATAACTCAGTTAATGTGTTAAAGAATTCCCCATACCAACTCATTTGGCTTTCTCACTGTTCTTGATCTTGACACAAAATATGGATTCTCAGGCCGGGGGAGCAATCCCAACATGAAGATATCAGCACCATAACAATCAGGAACATTTGTCTCTTGTAACTTCTTCTAATAGGAATATTTCCTATGCCAACTGAAACCATGAACAACAACTAAAGTTTGTGAATACGCGGACATTTGTAATAAATATATAAGATAAGAAATTCAGATGAAAGAGATCTTACATTCAGTCACCCTGCTGAAATTGCTGCCTGATGCACCATGAATGTTACTCTTGAAATTGAGCTTGACAGGTTTTTTAGCAGCGTTCATTGTTCTGCGATTTCTGCCTTATCTTCATATTCTTCATCACTGTCATCAATTTCCTCTTGAACATAGTTAGTATCACGGCTATCATCACTTTCAGAAATATAATCGCCTTTTTTCTCTTCTTCTCCGTTTTCCTCCTTAATAGTATCATCTATGTCATGGTCCTCAAAGCTTTCTCTTCCTCCACTTCTCTGTCCTCAGAACTTTCCTCCTCCTGTTCATCATCATCTTCAGAGTACTCTAGCCCCTCCTCATCTTTACCACATCCATTGGATCCAATAATGTTGAACTCAAATAAGTTACCACCTTTATAGGTAAAGAGCAAAGAGTCGAATAGCTGAAGCGCATTGTCATTATGCAACTTCATCCAACCTTTACCAAAGTACCAATTAGCTCCTTTCTTGGTGATCTTCACTTGCCACACATGATTGTGACGATCTCTGAGAATGATGTTATCTGGTAGATCTCGCATTCGCTGTCTAGATCCAGGGGGCAGTTGCTAAAGAACACTTATCTATTAGGCTCAGCCCACTTATCTATTAGCTCACCCAAAGGTTTCCTAGTGTTATTACAAAATACAAACTGTAATTAAAAATAGAGAAGGATTCCTTCAACTGAATACCGTAGTCCAGCTACTCGGTAACATGCACAGTGGCCAGCTAAAGGCTTTGTCCAGTGCTCAGCTCACCCAACAGGTAGAGTTATTGTGTTTCATAAAAGTGTCTCCAGTGAGACATAGTCTGTAACTGATCTCGTTCTGTTTTTCCGCTGTAGCACTGGCAATATCAATAGGAAAAAAAAATCTCGTTCTGTTCTTAGTCAAATTGAAAGACAAGTCAATCACATTTTTCCACTTGTTTAGCAGTATTCTGACTCCGTGGAGAAACATTGAGCTGTTTATCTGTTACAATGTACAAAGGGATCATATTCGGTGTCTTGCGCCTGTGATTTATTCGCTCTACTTATCACACCATTTTTTCCCCTCAACGTTCACTACTAAGAGGAGGATAGGATAGGATGGACAGTTGCAGAAAAGCTATATAGCACGGATACGTATGTGGGGGGACGTATCCGTATGATGTCTTATGTATTTTTAGAGTATGATACATATATGCATTTTTTAAGTACCCGGATACTTGTGAAGAGTGTGTGATTGATTGATTGAACAAAAACAAAACTCTATCATGATGAAGCTGTCACTAGAGTTGCAGCAGCAGATTTGTGCAGGATTCTTAAAATCTTACAGCATTGGAAAAGAATGGTAGTAAACTGGACAAAGGAGTATAATAAACTGAAAGTTTACTCTTTTGGGCATGATATAACGCCCTTCTGCATGCAATAAAAGGAGAATAGAGATATAAATGTAGTATAAGACAACTTTCTAGTAGCCTAGTACTACTACTAGTCATTACAGTGAAGTTGAAAGTTTGAAACCGGATATACATGAAATGATTTACTCCAATGGCATGAAGGAGTAAATCACATTACTATGATATGTATATGTGAATTGTATAATGAACTACCTAATCTCGGTTTGATAGGTTTGTGCAATGCTAGCCTAGAGGTAACCAAAAATATTCCAAGTAGTCACTGGTAGTAAGTTAGTTTAGGGTGTAGAACATACCCAAAAAAAAATTACCAGCGTTATCATCTATCACCAAAGTGGCAAATGTTCATAGAGACAGGGGAGTATCATACAAGATAATACAACATCACTTGACTAATTGAATCCCCTATTTTTTTCA